>CM041778.1:163160557-163201849 GCA_023374045.1 Limonium bicolor | reverse complement strand
GATGATGCCTTGTGGGCCTATAGAACGGCTTTCAAGACTCCTATAGGGACCACTCCCTTCCGCTTGGTGTTTGGTAAGGCCTGTCATCTACCCGTAGAGCTTGAGCACAAGGCCTACTGGTCTCTTAAAGCTTTGAATTTCGATATGACGGCCTCTGGCTTAAAAAGGAACTTCCAGCTGTCCGAACTTGAAGAGTTGCGCCACAACGCTTATGAGAATGCTCAACTTTATAAAGAGCGTACCAAGAAGATCCATGATCAAGCTATCCTGCCGCGCACCTTCCAAGTGGGCGATCAGGTCCTCCTCTATAACTCCAGGCTCAGACTTTTCCCTGGGAAATTACGATCTCATTGGACTGGTCCTTTCACCATCACTTCTGCAAATGGCTATGGTTCCTTTGAGCTTCAGAACGCAAGCGGCACCCGCTGTAAAGTCAATGGATCACGGTTAAAGAAATATCTTAGTAGTGATCCTCATGAAGCTGTTCCGTGTTCATGTGTTTCCGCGATAATATCCAGGCTTTACCTCCTCCCACAATAGTGAAAGAGAAACTTACCTGGCGTAGGGCCGTTCCAACTCCACGTCTACCTTCCAGGGGAGTTATTTTCTTTCTTTATTGTTAATTTTTATCTTTACTTTGTTCTTTTTTGTTTTCTTCTCTATTGAACACTGGGGACAGTGTTCCTGCCTAGTGTAGGGCAGGGGGTCCCCTTCAAAAAAACTTTATTATATATTTGCGGTTAAAAATAATAATAATAAAAAAAAAGCATGTCTAGTTTATCCAATATAATAAGTTTTTACGTTTATTAACCTCCTACTCAGCTTTTTGCATGTCTTTGGTTGAGATACTTTAGGAAAGGATAATATTTGTTCCCTCAAGAGGTAAGCTTTCTGATGACTTCAAGATGTCGATTTTGTACTTCATGATTCTTTTTGTTAACATGAGTATATGACCTTACTTCTAATTTTGTCCTTGATCTACTTTTGGGTAATAGATTTTCTTTCTCTCCAAAATAGTTCAACTCTTGTGGGTGAATATCTTAGATAGGGGTGATGTATGGAAAAGGGAAAGAAACAAAAGCTTCAAGAAAAGAAGAAAGCTTCAAAAAAAAAGAGAAAACATGAAGCATTGTGAGGTTGCAAGATTACCTCAAAATAAAAGTAATAACCGAGAGTTTTCCTTTTGTTTTTCTCCTAAATTCCCTGTTCTTTAATGAAAAAAAATCATGGTTAGATTCAGAAACCCTTGAAAAATAGGGCTGAACCAAAAAGAAACCATTGATGAGAGTCTTGGCCACATTCAGAAACTCTTGAGAAATAGAGCTGAATGTTGGAAATCGGAAAAAGGAGAGATGCAATACCCCTTTTACTAAATAACCCATGAGTTCTGGATCCGTTTTGAGATTGATTGTTTTTGTCTTATACCCACTAGTATATTTGTGATGAAATGAGAATGAGTAGGGGATGCTTATGAATAAGAGTCAAGTAGTAGAGAAAGAACTCTAAGTGTCATTATTCTGAGTACCTGTTTTGTGCACAAGTAGCGATTCTTTCCTGATTTAATTTTGCTCGAGGACTAGCAAAAGGTAAGTGTAGCGCCTTGATAAGCCGTAGACTTATCATATTTTATAAGCTAGATCTGTAATAATATTAGTTAAATTAGGGTTAAAATAGGTAGTATTTACGTGTTTTATATGTAAATCTCTGTATATATGTTCAGTCTTATGTTTTGTGTGTTTTCTGTGCAAGGAGAGAAATTCTACATCAGAACCTAAGTATTGCCGGATCTGCAGCCGGATCCCTTATGCACGGCACAGAATGCAAGGTTAAGGGAGTAAGGCCGGGCATGGTGCCGGGTAGTTTGTGTCCGGCATTATCAAAGAGTTACGCCTGTTCACCAAAAGATAGCGGTTATTTACCGTTATCTAAATACTCGATGCCGGGTATGGTGCCGGGCATACTTGTCCAGCATAAATGACTTTTCGCGCCCTGCGGTTACGGCCGTTACAGCCCGCGCACGTTTTCAAATATACATGCCGGATAAAACAGACCCGGCAAGACGTCCGGCACAACACTTTCTGGTATCTATAAAAGGAGGCCGAATGTTGCATTTTTGGTCATCATCTCACATATACTTCTACACTCTGAAAATCCTCAAAAACGCCTCGAAGTGCTGCTGGAGGAAGATCTTGCATCATTTATCAAGAGAAGAAGAAGTTGTCATCGGGTGAAGGCTAAGATCATTTTCCTTTCCCCCTTGATTGTTCTTCTTTTATTCTGAAATAGAGGGTGCATTAGAATCCTTAGTGGTACTGATTTGAAGTGGTTCTCTTTGTAAACACAATGTTCATTCAATAAAAGATATAAGTCAACTTGGAATTTTGTGGTTATTGCAATTAGGAATGAAGTTTCTCCTTCTTCCAAGTACTTCAATTCTGACCTTTGTAAGGCAGATAGGTTGAGGAATTCCAAGTGGTTTTGTTATTTGTCTTTTATGGCTTAAGGGATGAAATTCAAGATTTAGAATTAACCACTCCATTCTCCCCTTTTCGGTTCGTTGATTACCTAGATATTGTTAGTTTTCGATAATGATTTGGGAGTACTTAGTTCGGCTTCGAACTGGAAGAGTAATTTGACATTCTGAACATGCCGGATTGAATGCCGGGTACAGATCGTCCGGCACATTCAAGGTATTTGTCTTTGCCGTGTGAAACCTGTCCGGCATGACATCCGGCTTTCAGAAGTTGGCTAAATTCTTGGTTTATTCTTTTCTTTGATGATCATTAGTGTTTTTTGACGTTGACCATTCGAATATGGGGCGGATCATTGTAAATATCATTTAGATTAGGTTGTAGGAAATTGCTTAATTTACACTTATACACTTTTTCCCCTCTTTTACTTATTAATTATAAAGGCTAGGACTAATTTTCTATACAAGTCCCTAGGGTTCGACTTACTTGGTCTTAAAATGCTTCCCTGCTACTTTTGACCGGGTTCTTGTTTGCTACCCGTATAGATTGAGTAGGTTTCTTTCTATTTTTATTTATGCCGTGTGTGATGCCGGGTAAGCGTTACCCGGCATGTTCTTGATTCTTTTCCTATGTTTCTGTTTAAATTCTTGTAAATAAATGTGTATATATAACCTACTAAAATCTCTGTTAGCATATTTGCAGGTCAAAGGCAATTATACATGTGGAAATTCAGTGTTTAAGGTTTATGCAATTTAAGGGCCTAAGAGCCATGTTATTTAAGGGCCTAAGTGCCAAGCAATTTAATTATGCACTATATTGTGATGTAGTGTAAATTTGGTGAAGTTGTGTGTGTGAAAAGGTTCTTGATGGATTTAGGGTTCTGGATGTTAATGGTGAAAAACAATGTGTTTTGGTTTTATGACAATATGCTAGGAGAACCCATGGCAAAATTTGGGTAATGTACAAGAAGTTTAAGTGTTTAAATGAGCTTTAGTGAACTAGGAAGTGTAGGAGTGAATAAATGTTTTACTAGGGAGAGAAAACATGTATTAAGGTGTTCTAAAGTGCTGCAAGGATTAGGCATTATGGAAGTTCTAGGAATTCAATGAGAGTTTTGAGGATGTACTAAAGTCTTGGAGAAGTTGTTTTGGGTTTAGGTAATGTTGATGTACAAGGAGGGAATGATGTTTAGGAATGGATTTGAGAAAGGAGTTGTAAGAAGTTGTGAAAGAGGAGATTTGGTTAGTAGGAAAAGATGTTTGGGGATGATGTTGTGATGGTGAGAAAACATCTTGGTATAGGGTCATTATTGGTGAAACACCACTAGAAAACCAAAAGGGAAATGTACAAGTGTTAAGAGATTTTGTAAGAAAAATGAGTAACAAGTTGGGTAATGTTTTAAGGTGAATCAAAGTGATATTTTGGTATTAGAATATGCCTAAGTTCATGTGTGAAGTTTGGGTAATCAATGGATGAAGAGAATAGGTGAAACAAGGCTTGAAAATGCATAAGGAGCATTTCTGTAGCTTGGTCCGGGACTTAGTAATGGTTGAAGTCCCGGACCACATATCAAAAAAAGCCGAGAGTTGGAAGACTGTCTTGGTCCGGGACTTCGGGTGAGTACAAGGTCCCGGACCACCCTATTAAATTCACCCGAGAGTTCTGTAAGTGTTGGTCCGGGACTTAAGGTGAGGACCAAGTCCCGGACTACTCTAAAAATGTTTACGGTATGAAAATGATGTCTAATGATGGGGATTGATAAGTAATGATGTTATAAAGTTGTTAAGGCACGTTAGGTGAGTTATAAAGACAGTTAAGAGGGTGAAAAGTTGTAGGAAAATGTGAAAGTAAAACAAGTTAAAAATGTTAAGTTATTTAACTAGTAACGGGGGGGTAGCAATGTGCATTAGACTTTAAGCAATCATGTTACCCTCGATGTTAATAAAAGTAAATGTAATGTTACCAGTTGTTCGAGAACTATTCGAGGAACATGAGTGGACATGGTAGAGTGGACTCTGGAGACAGGTATGGTTTTCTGCAACCTGTGTCCTACCGGATTACACCGGCTTGTATGCCAATGTGTTTTTCTGAATGTTTGCCACATTATAAGATAAAATATGTAACGAGTTTACATTAATTCATATATGTGGCGTATTTAGTTCTGATACTGTTTAACCTCGAAAGTGTTAACCTTAGCTAACTGAGTCTAGGATCAGTGAGAGAGTGGGTATTCGGATTTAACGACCCGTACCATGGGAACGTTCTAACCACGGCTATGCGTGAGTTAGTTGTATATTGTTGTGCGTGTAAGTATGTGTACCACCCTTGTGTGTTTAACCCGGTTGAAATACCTTATGGGTGTGGGTGTGATAGGTTCCATAGTGGGGCTCTAACTATTTATCAATAAGCAAATATGCACTAACGGGGTTGAGGAATCCGGTCGTTCCGTCGTGCGTTGTTTGGGAGTGGTATCCATCTTTGCTTTACCCTCCTCTCTGTTATGGTTGTTTTTCCTTCTTGGATTACGATCTCCCATTAGCTTACTCCAAAGCTTAGCTATTCTGACTTATGATCGGTTTAGGGGGAACATGTGTTTGTGTGGTGTGTTCGGGTCACTATATCCGATCCATCTTTAAGGTAAGTTACTCGTCCGACTATAAGGACGGTAATGAGTGTTGTGTAACGAGCTTAACATGAGGGTGATATCATTCTCTAGGCTCACCAGTGAATTAACTATGATTGGGTCGGTTCCTAAGAGAACCGTTCCCGTTATGTTATGTGTTATTGTTGTACTGCAATGCTTATTGCGATGTGATGTTATACGTTGTTTAAATGTGAAGTTCGTGGATCATGGATATGAATCTCAGTTTATTAAAGAGACATTTACGGATAACCCGACTAGTGGGTAAGTGTCGTCTATTGAGGAGATAGCTCCATTAGAAGAGGAACACTCTAGGGTCAAAGAACGCGAAGAGTGATTTATTAAGTGTAGATGTGTTATCTGTATTTGTTGAGTCCTTGTTGTGGATTGTGATGTGTTTGTGTTATTCGTGTACATGCATGATTTAAATGTAATCAACCGCATGCTAAGACGACAAATAGTTGTGCGTGGCCCGGTAGCATGCGGGCTGCGGGAATACCATACCAGCAAAGGTGCTGAGCCCCCTGGGGGGGCACCCTTCTTCTTTTTCCTATTTCAGGTACAAGAAGCTGGAAGCCGTTCGAGAGTAGGACGGGGTAGTCGTTTGTACATGGGTAGCCATTTAAATGGTATATGTATTGTAGGTGTAGTAAGACCGAAGTTGTTATCGGCGTTAGTTTGTAATTACTCGGTACAGTTGGAAAGTGTATGTATGTTGGTCATTGTTAATAGAAAGGGATAGTATTGTGTAGTTTCTCGGGAATCTAGTCCATCAGACCGGTACAATGTATATGTATTAGCCTTGTTAACCACGTGGGTGGTTAACGGCGTGTAACACCAATGAGTTAAGTAATGTGATGAGTATGTTTTCCGCTGCAGTTCGTTGTTAAGTGTGTTGTTGTTAGTTGGGGTGTTACAAAAAGTGGTATCAGAGCGAAGTATCGCTCTGATGATTGAATTACCGAGCTTAGGAAGTACCGAGTTAGGATTTCAGTATTTTGGGTTAAGGATTGAGTGATAGCGTGAGAGATACGCTAGTTAGGAACTACCAGTGAATACTGGAAACCTACAATATCCATCCCGCCCTCCACAAACCATATTTTATAACTTGGGAAAGAACGCCAGAGAGATGAAATTCCTCTCTTACTCGGGAATACCCGATCTGGCTATTATTAAGTACCTTTAAAGGTACGGAGAACCTGTCATACGGTAGATCCCGAAAAGTGGGAATCCCGGAGACGGTTTCCATCTGAACAATGTTAACCGCATTTAATAGCGAAGAATGAAGAATCTTGTGTATAGGAGAATAGAATTTCCGGCAACCTGGGTCGACATGCCGAGCAGTCGAGAACAACCAGCTTGCAACGCACTGACCGTGCAACAGACAAGAAGTAAAGTAACGGAACCCGATACACATGTCTACGGGAAATTAATACACCAACGGTATACCGACCGACTAAGGAACTAAAACGTAGCACCCAAACAAGAGACAAGTCTCAGTAACCATGACAAATGCGTGGAACGGGCTACGAAGAGGAAACAATACTAAGAATAAGGGGACTCCAAGAATGGGAAACCCCCTGTTAATGATTATCATGTGAATACAGTGAGAAGTCGCCCAGAGGGTTAATTGTCAAGACTGTAAGATCAAGTGAGGGCCAACAAGGTCACTGATGACGTGCGGGTAAAAACAATACCACAACCGGTGTGTGTTGAACCGATAGCCAGTTAGCATGGCGCACTTGCCAAGGCAAGTGCTGCTATAACAGGGCTGTTTGGGAAAGTTTTAACAAATACGAAGTACTTAGTAAAGTACCATGAAGTTAAGTGAGATCATCACAACTGTGGAAGGGCTTAATAGCCTAACCTCGGTAATGGGAACACACCAGTCAGCAAGAAGCTAGACTTGGTGAAGGCAAGGAGACGTTGTAAAACCGGGAGAATTTTTCTTTCAAACTCAGATTTATTTCAAACTCTTTCTTTCAAAACCAAATTTTCTTTCAAACCAATACTTATTTCCAACCTTCTTTTAAACCAAACCAGAAGACCTACACCGGCCTTAGTGCCACATGGTAGGTAGGTTACACCCAGTTCACTTTTATATAACCGGAAGGAAACCGGTAAACGCGGAATACATATTATCACAGGATGATATAAGGGAGTTGACGACAGAATACTTCACCTAGGCGTGTGACGGACACTACGAGTGTACCACTGTAATGTGGGACGACTGCACTCCGATAGGAGCTTGTGGGCCTGACAGACCTACTTATGGGTTAGTTGGGTAAGTAGTAATGTATCAATATGATACCCCACATATGTACACGAGTAGAGTCCGGAACACGGGAAGTAGCCGACTCCATACTACGGTCAGCAGTAAAAGACAAACAAGATCAACTGATTACCACGAATGGTTAAAGTAAAGGAACTCAGTTAAGTTAACAAGACTAAAGGAATTAGTGAATTTGTTTCAAGGAAATGTTTAAGAGTCAGGAAGTGCGAAGTGCACTAACTGTTTTGTAAAGACATCGCATATGTCTTAAGAATCACGATGAATAGAACATGATAGCTGGCACGATGACCCAGCCTATACATGACAAGGCAAATGCCTAAGGTGGACACATTAATGTGCAATGAACGGGAAGAAACACCCGGAATGATTACCTGGACTACCAGGAATATCGATCTTCACAGACGAGGATAGTAAACCAGTTAAGAACGCGAAACGGCGTGGCTAACTAAATATACCAATAAGTGCGAGCCAGACGCAATGGCATAACCTAGCAATACCCAGGATAAGTCCTTGAAGGGTGTTTGCATCAACAGTTGTTGTATGAAATGACATGACAGAAACGCAAGGGTTGAAACTAACACCCAGTATAAGCATAAGTCGTCAGAAGACAGACTGACAATTCCAAGGGGCATCCCATGAAAGGAAGCGGAATAAAACGACCTTATCATGGAGCCCAATACTACCACTAAACCATGTAATGTTGTACAGAGAGGTAAATATGTGTGAACAGCCTACAATGAGCGGAGCTCAAGGCAATAAGGCTTATAAGCCACAAACAGGATTGTTACATAAATTTAATCAATTGTAGAAGTTTATGTAGTACAAATAGACAGAGCGGAGAATGAACCACTGCTTTAAGAGTGGGGATACCTCTCGATATTGTGAAACCGCAGGAGGGGTAGTTGTAGAAACCAAGTTCATGAAATATGTTAAGGATTGACTATGTTATTATTGCGGGCTGAATAACGTCGGCTTGTAATTCGAGTGATCAACGCTCAAGGAGCATTCGGTAGTCATCCAAACGAATGACGAACCATAATAAAATATATGTGTGGAAGTTAATGTGACAGTAAACACCATGTAAGTCGGTGTTATACAAGGAGTAAGAGCACGGTGCGCAGTAAGCGATCGTCGTATAAGTATTGTTAAATGATAAGTGATAATAAATAACTAGGCAGTAAGCCAGTAGCCAGTATTACGAGACAAGAATCTCAGTGATACACAGTGTGAATTCCATTGTGAATCGCATAAGAGATTTACTGTCAAGAGTTTACGCCTCTGCACTCTGTATGACTGAGTGTTTTGGTATTGCATTTGTGCAGTAATGATCGAGTGCGATAGCTAGGATTCGGGAAATGTTAATTGTGGTGGAAATAGAAAGAGGCTTATAACGCCATAGTGACCGATGCATAGGAAATGCTAGGTTGAAAGGGTACTTGTACAGAACCAAATGTGGAGGCATGATTAGCAATAAGTGACTGCAGTACACGGAATACTAGATATCGGTATGGAATATACCTCAAGTGTGGGAAATAACCGAGAGAGCACTACACACTAGGTAGTAGCTCAACCTCAACCGACAGTAAGTCGGAAGGAATCAAGTTAATCATTGTGAAATACGTACCATTTAAGCAGTAAGTTATTAGAGAAGTGGATAGAAAGTTCTGAAACTTACCGAATTCGCTCACGGTAAGAGATACCACACGTCGGTTGAGAAACCGTTATCGCCAAGATAAAGGTGATAATTGGGAATGTGCAATATAGTAAGAATAACGAGTGGGGCAAACTAAGCGCTACAGTTGTCAGAGTTGCGCAGCAGGAACTAGTGAGCCAGTGACTCAAGTGTTGAATGTGCATAGTGAACATGGGTGACTGGCTAATTACTGATGCCTAGAAGCCTCACAGGCCAGGACCGAAATCGGTTATGAGTTAAATAAACTCCAATGAGAATTCTTGGTTTAGGGACTAAACCGCCAATATGGTTAAGATCCTCTAACCAGAACACATTGTATAACAGACCGCGTAGAAGTTGAAACACTTCACGACGGTAGAACTCTTTTAACCAATATTCAGTGGTTGATTACGTGGGCGTAATCCCTTTTAAGGGGGGTAGAGCGCAAAACCGCTTAGTGTATTTTACCGTACAAGTGTACGTGAACTATGTTGTGCATGGCACAAAATGATTTGTTGGGATGATTGGTGCGTGCGTTACATAAACATACGCATTCGTTCATGGTTTAATGGTGGTTATTGCGCACAAGAGATGCGAATACCATTGTGATAAGTGTGTTTATTTTGTTAACAGTTGTGTGTGGGATTACAAGTACATGTGTGGGATTACAAGTACAAGGGAGTAGAGAAACTCCCGGGGAAATAAAGCCCCGACAATATATGTTCTTATAATACTAATTGTAAAACAGTGCATCGTATTTTGATATACATATATATATATACATATACAGTATTGTGATCCATGAAAGGGTATGAAACCGACATAGAACCTAGTGAGAATAAGATTCCCTAGGTAACTGATTAGAGTGAATGAAGATAACTGATAGACGGAGTTCTATCCTTGGAGATGTATGATTATGACTAGAAAGACTAAAAGATAGAAAATTGGGAATGTGTGTATTATTTGATACTTGAAAATGAAGTGGGAGGTGGAACTTGATTTGCATGTGATCAAGGGAAGCCGAACACAAATTGGGGTGGAAGGATAGTTCAACACTGATGCTGATCACATCAGGGTTGGGTGATTCTTGAAGCTCCTAAAAGTGGTCACAAATAACCACGCTAGGAAAAGAAGCAAAGAGCTTAAGTTGGACTTGGAGTTGTATGCGTTTTCAAAAGGGTTTTCAATTGGCATTTCCAAACTTCTGACTGATATTTTGAATAAAGGATTCTCTTTTACTTAACTACGTAAAGAATATTTTAATAATACTTGCTCACGAACTGAGGACGTATGAGCCTTTGTCTTCGGACCGGTGACATGAGAAGTATATATGTTAAAAGTTAAGTGATTGTTTTTTTATCTCCCAAAGGAACGGGGACCAGAAGGTGTCCATCGCGACCGGGTTCTGCGGGATCACAGTGTATCTAAAAGATATTTTTGGTTGCCATACATGCTAAGACATGTTGTGTGGTATGTGTAATAATTATTATTTTGACCTTGAGTCCAACTGTGGATGAGTTCCAAAAGTGTATGTTATCAGGACCTATGAATCTAAATGTTGTGTTACATAGACCTATGTGTCTAAAGGCTGTTATGTTATCAAGACCTATGGGTCTAAATGTTGATGATGTTATCCAGACCCAAGAGTTTAAGGGTTGTTATGTATGTGCAAATGTTGTTAAGGTACCCGGACCATTAAGTCCGAGGTTACTATGTAAGTATGTTATGTTATGTATGGATGTGTATATGTACCCGGACCGTTAAGTCCGAGGTTGTGATGTAAAGTGTGCTTGGTTATGAAAGTTTTATTTTACAAGTAATCCCTGTATTCTAATTCAATTGGTGCGAGGGAAGTGTAAACTTCGGGGACGAAGTTCTTTTAAGGGGGGTAGATTGAAATACCCCAAACCTTGATATGTTGTTTAAATGTTAAACTATGGTATTTGAAGGCTTAAAAATCCGTATCAACTCATCAGATTTCATTTTATGTTAGAAACATCATGTTACAATTTAAACCATAGTAAAAACACAATAAAGTACTATAAAAAGTTGAGCAAAAACATGCTCTAAGCTGGAGGAACTTGGTTAGGACCCAATGAGCCTACCAAGACTTATTAATATCAATTTGATTTAATAAGGCTAATTAGTCCTAGGAAACTTTGGTAGACAACTAAACCAAACCAAACATAAATACATACCTTAAGGTCAATATGAGGCTAAAATGTGCTCTAAGCTTGGGATAGTCTTGGTTAAGACCTAATGAGTTACCAAGACCTATTTATATACTAAGGAACATATTAAACCAATTACTAGAGAAAACCAAGCTTGAAAACAAGGTTAAACAAAATGTGCTTTAGGAGTCTTAAAGCACATTTTTGAAAATTGTCTTGTAAATGAGTTTTGAGAACTAAATGTCATCATTACTCTTTAATTAACATGTGTACTACTTAGTATCACATTATGAAGTTTTAAATCAATGGGAAATCAAAAATTCACAACTATGTGCCTTGTTTGTGAATAGAACTTAAATAAGCTAGTTTATGACATAAGTCAATGTAGTAATTTAATTGGTCAATAATGACCAAAAACACCCCTAGATAACTAATGGGGGCGGTTTTGTAAGGTGAGTCACCACCATATAAAAAAATCAATTAAAGAAAGGAAGGAAAAGTAAGTAAAAGAAGAAAGTACTTTATAACATAAATATCTTCCAAAAGCAAACTTAAAACTCATTCTCTCATTCCTCTCTTGTTCCCACCATAGCCAACCCTTCTCTTCCTCTCTCATCGGTTTGCTACAGCAAGTAGCCCTTCTCCATCTTTGAATGTGTAACTCCTAGCTCCATGGTCCAATTCAATTTCAAGACCACCATTCTTCTAGTTGGAGCAAGCTCTACACTTCTATCTTTTCAAATCTTCAAAAAGCCTCATTTCGGGCCATGAAGAATCACATTGAAGGAGCTTGAGCTCACATTTTACACCTGTTGTTATCCTTAGCTTCAAGGTAAGGAAACTCAAAGAAAAAACTCCATTTCCTTCTTGTTTTGATGTTGGCCGAAATCACCACTTATGGTGCCTTTCTATTGCTTGGTTCTAGCCCCATTTCAATCATTCAAGGGCTTGGTGGAGTCCTCTCTTGATGCTTATTCAAGCTCTCTTTTGTTTCCAAGGTAAAACAACTATCCAATGTGTTAAGACAATATATATAACCTAGGGTTTGTAAATGAGTTTAAGCATGAAGCTTGATGCTCATTGGTTTACTTGTGTGTTGATTAGAAACTTTGACAAGTAACCAAGTCCTCTTGCCGGTTTCCAAACAAGGAAGACAAGAGTGTTCAAGTAAAATCTTGAAGAAAAAGAGAGGTAATCAAACTATCAATGTGGTTTTAAATGCCTTAGGAAATATGAGCTTAATTTGCTTAATAAAATACTAAAGAGCTAATGGTGAATGAGTTAGTGTTGAAGACTTAATGTTATGCAGATGATTGCCTCCTCAGTCAAAGTAGCGATGCAGAGAAACTAGGCGCGATACAGAAAGACGTTCCACTGTCACCAGTTCGAGTACCTCTGCAGAAGCATCTGTCCACGAGTTCCTATATGCCAAGAAACGCGACGTTACTGAAGTAGTTGCGGAAATCTGCCATAGTTGGAGCAATAGCAAAACGTGAGAACGTGACGCACAAGGAGGTCCACAACTCCGATACTTGTGGAACCAACCCAAGGAGTCGTTTTACTTGAAGACTTCACCGAAGATTTAGGAGATCGTTACCAAGTATATAAGCATGCGAATGTAATTAGTTAATTTGTGCATTCGAGATTATTCAGAGAGAAACTTCGCCCTTGAGAGAGAAAATATTCTTGAGAGATCTTAGTGAGATAGTGTCAATTAGCTTAGGTATTTATTACCTAGAGAGCACACATAGAACACTCCCCTTTACTCCTTGTGACGCATTGATCAAAGCGAGAGAGAGTAGAGCGAGTGTTGGATGAGACAGAATACTTCTGTCGAATCCCAAGATAGGAAGCTAGGTTGTAATTCACATTGAGTTTCAATACAAGCAGAATCCTATCTTGTTAAGTTTAAACAAAAGCTTCCGCGTTATTTTGCACACCTTTATTCTTCAAGCAGAGTTGGTCTGAGACTAACACCTCAGACCTACTCGGTCAGCACCCCGATCCCATCAAGTGGTATCAGAGCTTGCGTTGGCTGAAAATCTCTCAAAATGGCGGAAATCTCAAACACCAACAACAACAACAGAATGCAAGTGGAGAATCCAAGCTAACTTCCACAAACTAAACATGTGGAAAAACGAGATGGAGTCACACCTCCAGTCCTTGAATCAACAACTCTGGACGGTAGTGACGAAAGGCAACTTCCCAGTACCTGAAGGGAAAGATCCCAGCTCCTATACTGCTGAGGAGCGCAGATGCGTTGAGCTAAATGCCCAAGCCGTACGAGTAATCTACACCAGTCTTTCTCCACCTGAAAGAAGAAGAGTGTATCACATCAAAGTAGCCAAAGACATCTGGGATCACCTTCGAGCTGTTCACGAAGGAAATACTGAGCTTCGAAAATCAAAAATACAAGAACTGAAGATGGACTACGAAAACTTCGTAGGAAAGCCTGGAGAATCCCTCAGCGACATGCTCGCTCGATTCACTGAACTCACTGCTACTATGGAAGAGCTGCAGATTGGAGAGTCAAATGAAAACATCAACAACAAATTTCTGGACAGTCTGGGTGAGGAATGGACCGAGAGCGTTATCTCCACGAAGGCGTCTAAAAGTCTAGAAAAATGGACTTTGACTGACTTGGGATCCTATCTTCAGTCCATCAACAAATACAAGATGAATATCAAAAATAGAGGTAATAGTTCTCACTCAAACCATGCTGTTTCGTTTTCCAACGTGAATCAAGCTTTGCAGGTAAAGACTACACCCAGCCAGACAGCAGTTCACCAGAATGATCATTCCACTATGACGCTACCTCTCCAAATCAGGATTTAATCCAGCAGCTTCGGGACACTCTGATTGACGGCATAATAGAAGAAGGATCAGCGAACACCTTCGAAGACATGGCCATGCTGGTCAAGAACTTTAAGAGATTCATGCGAGATCGATCAGAAAGGAACAGTCCAAACAGGTTCAGCCAAAATCAAAACCGACAATATCAATCCTACAACCGTAATCAGCAAGGTACTACGGGAACTGGAGACCGAGTATGCTTCAAATGCCTGAAGCCGGGGCACTACGCCAACAACTGTCCTCTCAAGAAGAAAGATGATCGCGAGCAATCATCACTAATGGCAAATTCAGCATGGGGAGACTCTGACTCAGAAGAACCTGAGATGGGAACGTCAAGCCTAATCTGTCTCATGGCTCACAAAAGTCAGGCATGCAAGAGTCCCTCTTCAGAGGTAACTGAATATTTCTCAGATTCATGTGCTATTCCTCTTTAGATTTATCTACTTACTACATCGACCCAAATCATCCTGAATTTGAATTAACTGAAGAACAAGACAGAATAGCCTCTCTTTATGAAGAAATCCATGTGCTAAAAGGTCATGTCAACAACGATCGTCTAAAATTGCAAAAATCTGAAGAAAAGGCCGAACAACTTGAAAAAGAGCTAAAAGATGCTCACAACCTCATCAACTCCTTACAAACTCAAGTCTCTTCCCTACAGAAAATCGTTCCAAAATTCCAAAAAATTTTCAAACCAATCACCTTTGTTCGTGAGGTTGCTGCAATGCAAAAGCCAAAATTCTTTGAGAACGAACTCCGTGAGTCAAAAGAAAGACAAGTTCGACTTGAGAAAGAGGTCGATTCCCTGAACATCGCCTTACAAAGGCACGGATGGAATCGGTCTCATCATCTAATCCCCTAGTTGGCTGAGAAATAAGGGCAAAGTAAACCTACCAAAAATAGCCACAAAACCCAATGATCTTCAAAGAAGGAAACTCCAAAAAGAAAAATTTGAAAACAAATTCCGTTGGCAAAAGAAGTACGTTCATCTACCTTCTTTATTAATTTGTGGTTACTGTGGCTACGACGGGCATATTCACTCCTCGTGTCATAAGCTTGGCAAAGATTTATTCAATATGCAACGTTTACATACTCTGTCTAAAGCACGACATGGTTATAGCTCTCTTTCAAAGAGGGAACCCAAGTTCGCCTGGGTTCCCAAGTCTAACTTTTGATTATCCTGTAGGGAGAGACCGTGGACAATGACTCTTGGTTTCTGGATAGTGGATGCTCACGACATATGACAGGAGACCCTGACAAGTTCACGACTCTCTCTCAACACAACGGGGGAGAAAGTCACTTTTGGCGACAATGCTCATGGTGAAATCATTGGTATTGGAACCGTCGGTAATCCCTCTCTCTTTAAAATAGAAAATGTTAATTTAGTAAATGGACTTGGACACAGTCTTCTAAGTATCTCTCAAATTTGTGATCTCTCTAATGTTGTTCTTTTTTTTTTGGCCTCTGACTGCAAAATCTTTGACGAGCAAACAGGTCTGCTGAAAGCCACTGGTATAAGGGTGAACAATCTTTACAAACTATCTCTTGAAAACCCTAACCTAGATGGTACTCTCTGTCTTAGTGTACAGGACAAGAATATCTCCTTATGGCACTTTCGCCTAGGTCATGCACACGGCAAACTACTAAACAAAATCAAAAACAGAAATCTTGTAGTGGGACTTCCTCAGACAAACTTCTTCCAGACCGACATCCTCTGTCCTGCATGCGTACAAGGGAAACATTCTAGAGCAAGCTTTCCAGGTAAAACAGATATGTCTACATCATCTCCACTGGACATGCTACACATGGATCTATGTGGACCAATGCGTGTTCAAAGCAAAAGTGGTAAGAAGTACGCTCTAGTCATCGTCGATGACTATTCACGTTGGACATGGGTACTCTTTCTTAAGAACAAGTCGGAAACATTTACTGAATTCGAAACCCTATTCAAACTGATTACTAACAAAATGTCCACCTCTGTCAAGACAATTCGATCTGACAACGGTACAGAATTTTGCAATATTCAGTTTTCAGAATTCTGCAGGAAAAAGGGAATCATGCATCAAACATCTGCTGCTCGTACTCCACAACAAAATGGAGTTGTAGAACGAAAGAATCGCACGCTAGTAGAAATGGCAAGAACAATGCTCATCGATAGTAACCTTCCAGCCACATACTGGGCAGAAGCTATCAACACTGCAGCATACATCCTAAATCGAGCATCAATTCATCCATTCTTCGGCAAAACCCCATATGAAATTATCAAAGGCCGTCCACCTTCAGTCACACATCTACGGCGCTTTGGATGCAAGTGTTTCATACACAACAATGGAAAAGAAAATCTCGGCAAGTTTGCTTCTAAGAGTGATGAAGGAATCTTCCTTGGCTACTCATCACAGAGTCGAGCTTACAGAGTACTCAATAAACGTACAGCCTGTCTCGAAGAAAGTCCTCATATTCGTTTTGAAGAACTCTCTAACTCTAGCGACTGTGAACACACACAAAATGAACCACACGAAGATGCCGCAGATACTACCTTCATTGAAATACCAGTAGCTACTATCCCTGCACCACAAACACCTCTTGCAACAGACTCATCCTCTGACAGCGACGACGACCCTGATGACTCATTCAAAGATGCCTCACCCACTCCCACACAGGAACCACTACCTCCTCCACAAAACACAATGACACCCACACCTAACGATCACCCAACACCAGATCACTCCACTAGTCTTCCATCAACCTCCGCAAGAAAATTTCAACAAGCCTCCGCTCATCCCATCTCTCAAATCCTGAGTGATCCATCCAAAGGCGTTCAAACACGTAGTGAGCTGCATCAGAATCTCTGTGCCTTCAATGCCTTTCTATCCAAAATCGAACCTAAGAATGTCAACCAAGCTCTACAGGATCATGACTGGATACTCGCCATGCAAGAAGAATTACACTCTCTACAGAGACACTCTGTCTGGAGACTTGTTCCATGTCCAACCAATCATAAACCAATTGGTACAAAATGGGTGTTTCGCAACAAGTTAGATGATCAAGGAAATATCTCTCGCAACAAAGCCAGACTGGTAGTTCAGGGATACGCTCAAGCTGAAGGAATTGATTACGATGAAACTTATGCTCCAGTAGCTCGAATTGAGGCAATTCGAATACTCGTGGCCTACGCAGCCCATCGAGGTATAAAACTCTACCAAATGGATGTAAAAACTGCCTTTCTACATGGATACATCGACAGAGATGTATATGTTGCTCAACCACCGGGTTTCGAAGATCCACATCACCCGGAGTATGTCTACAAGTTAGATAAAGCTTTATATGGCCTGAAGCAGGCACCTCGAGCATGGTATGAGCGTCTCTCATCTTACTTATTGTCTCATGGATTCATTCGAGGTAAAGTTGACAAAACTCTTTTCACTCTCACCAAAGGTGAAGACATACTCATTGTGCAAATATACGTGGATGACATAATTTATGGATCCACTATTCCTGAACTATGTTCTTTTCTGATCTCATGAGTAAAGAATTTGAAATGAGTGCTCTTGGAGAATTGAAATTCTTTTTAGGTCTACAAGTCACCCAACAGGAAAACGGGACTCAAATTCATCAACAGAAATACATTCACGAGCTGTTAATCAAATACAAGATGCAGGATTCAAAAGCCACACCCACTCCAATGACAACAACAGAGAAGCTACATCTGGATGAAAAAGGAATTGCCGTTGATGCTACGCTATACAGAGGTATGATAGGTTCCCTTCTTTATTTAACAGCAAGTAGGCCTGACATTCTATATGCTGTATGTCTCTGTGCAAGATTTCAGGCAAACCCAAAAGAATCACACCTACAAGGCGTCAAGCGAATTTTTCGCTATCTGAAAAGTACCCAAGACCTGTACCTCTGGTACCCAAGTACTCCTGATTTCACTCTAATGGGTTATAGTGATTCTGATTTTGCAAGCTCTTTATTAGACAGGAAAAGCACGTCTGGTACTGCACAATTTTTAGGACTATGTCTTGTCGCCTGGAGTTCAAAGAAGCAAAACACAGTAGCACTGTCATCCGCTGAGGCCGAATATGTCTCCGCCGCTGCTTGCTGTGCACAGATTCTCTGGATACAACAACAACTACAGGACTATCTCATTCCTCCGACTTGTACTACAATTTTCTGTGACAATAATAGTGCTATTGATTTATCTAAAAATCCTGTTCATCATTCCAGGACAAAGCACATTGAAATTCGTCACCATTTCTTAAGGGACGTTGAAAAAGGACAGATACAACTAGAATATGTTCCTACTTCAGATCAACTTGCAGACATATTCACCAAACCATTGCAACGAGGTCCTTTTGAAGCACTACGTTCACAACTAGGTATGACCCGTATGACTTAGCTAAGGTCGTATCTCCTTCTCGTGTTTTGTAAATATCTGGGTGAAATGTATGAATATGTCTGATGACCTAGTCTGTCTGTTAAAGAAACAAAGCACCAGCGTAAAAACAAGAGTTTTTAGTTTCTGCTAACTCACCCGCGAAATTCTCGCCATACTATCCGCAACACCCCAGCTCAACCAATCAGCTCACATTACCCTGACACACGACGTCTACCTATATTCCGACGTCCATAACTCTCACTCCCCACGTCCAATCGCACCTAAACCTGATCTCTGTGCTTCTCTTCGTCTTCTACACTCGTTTGCCTACTACGATCAAACTCCGATCACCATGGCTTCCAACCCTAACCCTAACACCATGTTTTCCGACGCCGAATTACCTAATGACCCTCTACTCCTCCAAGCTCTAATCAACAAACTCACCAACCTCCAAGCCAAACAAACCCCTACCTCCACCTCTGACTAAACCGCCGTAGCCCCTGCAATGTCAGTCGACACTCACCCCATCAACACCCCACTACCCACCGTCACAACTGAACCCACCGCCATAGTCCACACTACGGCATCCACAAAATCGGACGACACCCCATCCCCAACCAAACAAACATCACCTCCCACCACCCCGATCATACCCACCCCCGATACTATCACAAAATCTCCGACCAAACTTCAGTTCGGATCTCTTCCACCCGCTGATGAAGAAGCACAAAACCCACAACTCAACTCTCCTGCTAAAGAACCCACTGAGGTATTTGACCTCGAAGCCCAGCCACCTGCTCCTGAATGTTCACCCCCACCCAAGAAAACTCGCCGTGCTAAATCCAACGTCCCCCGCCCTCAGTCATCTTCAAAACCCAGTTCTGATGCTCCTGTTCCTGCACCATCCCCTGTCGTCACGGCACCAACTACTGAAGAAAAGCCGCGCAGTACCACCAACTCTTCAACCCAGGCAGACTCCGACACAGCAACGACTTCCAACAGAAAGCGACTTCGTCCTCGCTCCGAGTCTGTCCCACCTTCACCTGCTCAACGACTAGGTCTGATCGACACCCACTCTGCCGTCTACTCCTTACCAGCCGACGATTCTGCTGAGTCCCGACACTTGGTAAAGGAAAGCTACTCGACCTGGACTGGCTCCACTCGATGGCGTTCGATATGTTCGAGGAGATGCTCCGCGTCCAAAACTGGATCCATCTCTTCCACGACATTCAGACCTACCACGAAGCAGAGGCATATCAATTCTACCAAAATTGTGTCATTCGCAAAGGGAGAATAATGACAGAGGTACACGGCAAACCTATCCTTCTCGATTCAAACTCAATAGCAACCCATCTAGCAATTCCAACTAGCGGACTAGAATTTTATGATAGGGCTGGTTTTCCTGATCTAGGGTTTATAAGTGCAAAAGAGGTCTATGACTTCTTCCTACCAAACAGCAGAGTCGGTCACTCTTTGGACCGACCAGCTCTGTCAAATACCCATCAAATGCTTCACACCTTGGTGATCAAAAATTTGGTCCCTAGAAAGGAAGGAAACCAGTTTGTCCGCCCGCTTGACCTTGCTATTATGTACTGCCTGATCCACCACCAAAAGATAAACCTCCCAAAGTTAATCCTCAACCACGTAGCCTCAACCATCTCCTCACCCCGACACAGCCTGGGGTATATATTCTGGCTCCCGAAAATTCTTGCCCACTGTGATATTGTCCTTGATCCCTCCAAAGCCAGTCGCATAATGGACACTGACATTCTTGGTCAGATCCTATACAACAAAACCCCATCTTTCCAACTCAAATCAGTCTCCAAGACAAACCCTCCCTCCAAAAAGCAAGCTCCGCCAAAACCGGCATCACCCCCTGACACAGCCTCTTTATCTGAAAGGGTAGCAGCGGTAGAGAACAACCTCGTCACTCTATCCAAGAAGATAGACATGCTCATCGACGTCCTCAACAAGAACCACAAACAGACTATGAACATCATTGCAGGGGGAGTCGAGAAGCTGGCAGAGGAGTTCCGGGAAACATTTGCTGAAACTCTGGAAGCGGCTAAGCGATTGGATGGCGCTGGGACTTCGGGGGAAGATGGAGCAAGGGATGAGGACACAGGAATGGATGGAGGAGATGACTAACTATTTTACCCCTACCCCTTTTCTAACCCTTAGGAAGTACTGACTCATGAATACTTTTGATTACGCTGGTGGTTTGTTTAACTGACTCTTTCAGAATATGGTTTTTTTGGATATTTTTGTGCGTTTCCCCTGATGTTGGCAAACGGGGGAAGCGGTGTATCCCGCGGCTGGTGTCTGCGGGTAACTATGTGTGGATGATGAGTGCCTCTGAAGGCCTCATTTGTTTTGTTTGGTCGTTTATTTCTACAACGTGGTATTTGAAGTAGCTTACGTACTATGGTTTTTTTCTGATCTTATCAACTGCATCACCTTAAGGGGGAATATGTGTTTAAGGGGGAACAAACAGAAAGTTGTTCTCCCGAGATAGTTTCTCTGCCTTGTTGTCTGGTTTTTGCAGGTACATCCTATACAAAACCTCAAGTCTACGCTGGATACACTGAGTTTGCCATCATCAGCAAAAAGAGGGAATTTGTTGAAGACTTAAAGTTTTGCAGATGATTGCCTCCTCAGTCAAAGTAGCGATGCAGAGAAACTAGGCGCGATACAGAAAGACGTTCCACTGTCACAGCTCGAGTACCTCTGCAGAGGCATCTGTCCACGAGTTTCTATACACCAAGAAACGCGACGTTACTGAAGTAGTTGCGGAAATCTCGCATTGTTGGAGCAATAGCAAAACGTGAGAACGTGACGCACAAGGAGGTCCACAACTCCGATACTTGCGGAACCAACCTAAGGAGTCGTTTACTTGAAGACTTCACCGAAGATTTAGGAGATCGTTACCAAGTATATAAGAATGCAAATGTAATTAGTTAATTTGTGTACTTAGAGATTATTCAGAGAGAAACTTCGCCCTTGAGAGAGAGAATATTCTTGAGAGATCTTAGTGAGATTAGTCAATTAGCTTAGGTATTTATTACCTAGAGAGCACACATAGAACACTCCCCTTTACTCCTTATGACGCATTGATCTAAGCCGAGAGTAGAGCGAGTGTTGGATGAGACAGAGTACCTCTGTGGAATCCCAAGATAGGAAGCTAGGTTGTAATTCACATTGAATTTCAATACAAGCAAAGTCCTATCTTGTCAATTTAAAACAAAAGCTTCCGCGTTATTAGTTTCTACATACATTCATTCTTCAAGCAGAGTTGGTCTGAGACTAACACCTCAGACCTACTCGGTCAGCACCCCGATCCCATCAAATAACCACATATTCTTACCCCCCTCATCATTCTCTACACTTCCCTCTTTTTAGAATTTCAAAATGAGGAAGTTTATCTCCATGGGTTTTCCCCATTCAAAGAGAAAATAGCATCAATGGGTAGCTTTGAGTCTTCTCTCTCCATTAAGGTAAAACTCTTCATGAAAAACTCAAGTTTTCTCCACCTTCTTTTGTAACCGATTTCTACCCCTTTGTAATGCCTTGTTTTCTCTCTCTCTTTTGAGCATCAATTCAACCTTACAATGGTGGTGGATTCACCTTCTTGAACCAAGGGCTAAAACCCCTCCTAAAACACTCCAAAGGTAAACCCTAGAAATTGTGTTAAGCACTTCAATGAATTAATATAAATCTAAGGGCTAGTATTTTAATTACACTTGTTTATGTGTGCTTTGGGTGATGGGAATGGAGTTTGGCAACTCCATTCCCCATATGGCTGAATTGGGCAAGAAAGAGAGGAAGGAGGAGAATTGGAAAAGAAATGGAGGAAATATAAGCTCCAGGTAAGAGCTCCTTCTTAATGCTTAATTTTAATGCATTAGAGTAATGGGAATGGGTAAACTACTAAAAGAACCTAAACTATTGTATTAGTATTGTAGTTGTGGAAGTTTAAGAATTTGTGAGCAAGTATGTGAATTGTAGGCCTTAGAGCCAAAGAATTGTGTATGTGTGTTGATATTGTGATTTGAGGAAGTAATGATATTGGATCATTTGAGTGCTGTAGGACCCTTGTAAGGGTGTGGCTAGATTAGGAATGATTTTGGTGAGAAAGCATGTATGTGGCTAAGTAAGAAATGTAGGTGAACTATGGCAATTTTTTTGTGGAAAATGTACGTTTATGGATGACTTGGTGAATGGGAGAACCAAGGTATGTATTGGATTGAGTGAGGATGTTTAGTAATCATGGAGTAGTATTTATAGTATAAGAATGAAGGTATAAAATCTGTAGCAAGAGGTGTTAAATTGCATTGGAGAAACTAGGAAAAATTAGTGTACAAGAGTTGGTGAAATGAATGTTGGACTTGGGTATAAATAGTGTAGTTGCTTGTAAAGGAATTGGAATGGTAAAATGAAGTTAGAACAAAGTGCTAGAATGCAAGGAGAAGTGTAGGAATGCACAAGTGTGCAAAGTGTGGAAATGAGGATGGAAATTTGTAGTATTTGAGCAAGAAGTTGAGTAAGTATTGGACCAAGGATTTAAGGAGTTTTAGTGAGTGTTTAAATATGTACAAAACATGTGGAAAGATTACGGAATGATTGGAGGTGGATTAAGGGTTGATTAGGGGTTGAAAAATGACCTTAATAGTAGTTTTTAGCAGGGTCCGGGACTTAGGATATGTACCAAGTCCCGGACCGCTTAAAAAAAGGCCCGAGAGTGAGTGCAGGAATTGGTCCGGGACTTAAGTCCAGGACCAAGTCCAGGACCAGGTGTAAAAATAGGCCGAAAGTCAAGTTAGGTGTTGGTCCAGAACTTAGGGTCCGGACCAAGTCCCGGACCACCCCCAAAATTCCGCAGAGAGTGTTTTTAAGGGTTCTAAACATGGGGGATTGATTGGTAATGGTTTTAGAAGTTGTTAAGGCCTTGTTTGGTGACCTTTAAAGGCCCTAAGTAGTGTAAACAAGTTAGATAAGTAATTAAGAAAGTTGTAAGTTTAAGAACATTAAGTTAAACCGAAACAACGGGATAACGGGGTAAGTATGGGAGTAGTAACTATGTATGTAGTGTAATGCTTAGTATTGATGGAACCATTTGGCATGTAGCCGGAGGTTCGAGAATAAGACTTGAGGAACGAGAGTGAACCACAGGAACAAGGGAACACCCGGTAAAGTAAATCTCAGAAAAAGGTATGATTTCTTCATGCCCTGTTTCCTAATCTGGTTACCCTGATTTGTGTGCTTATTTGATCACCTAAATAAGATAAATGCATGAATCAGACTATATTGCACTTACTTGTGCTTGATTTATGTGTTCTTGATATTTATTGTCTTGAACACTAGTTTGTATAATTCATGAAATATATGAATGATGATGAAGTGTATTGTATTTCGTAGTGTACTTGTATGTTGCATTGTATTTTGTATGGATGTGTATATGAGCAATGTATTGTGTATGTGGCTTGAATGAATGACTTCTACTAATTCCTAACTACCTAACTCCTAACATAAGTAATGGATAAATTGGAATGAGTAGAAGTCCGATATAGTTTCGGCCACGCGTGAGGATGAGGAGACACAAGAGGTTGGATCCGATTCCTGGTTCTTAAACTGGTCCACGGCCCAAACCCCTTAAATGGGTAGCATCCTGGATTGGTGAACCAAGTAAATCCCGGTGGTGGGACAGAGTAGTCCCCGGGCCGGAGGTCCCGACGACTTGACTTGAGTAAGTAAGTAAAGTATGAGTATGTATGCGTAAGTATTGTGTAACGAGTAAAAGAGTAATCTCCACCCGATTAACCCGGGTGGACAAAAAGGAGCTAACAAGTATGGTGTATTGTGTATGTATTGCGTATGTATTGTATTCGTATTGTGGACTTCGGGAAAGGTAAGTATGTATCTGTTGGCTTGTAAGGTTTATCCTGTATGTATTGAAGTGTATGTATGTATTCCTTGCGTAAAAGTATTGAAGTATTATGTGTGAAAGCATGTATGCATGTATGTATGAATAAAATGAACTGCATGCATTCGACCAAGTGGTCGGCGTACCCTCACTAGTACGCTGGGTATGCGGTTATCATATTCAGCGAAAGCTGACCCCCTCAGGGGAACGTTTTTAGTGTGCAGGTACCTGAAGCGGATATGGTCAAGGTAAGAGACCGGTGGCTAAACTTGGATAGTTAGTAGTAGAATGTAGAGGTGTACTAAGTGGCACACCCCTTGTACCTAGAAAGTAAATATTTTGTGAGGAATGGGTAGTGGTTAGACTCTTAATGAGTATGTATGGAATTGAAAGAGGTATTTTACTTGTGTAAGGATCTTAGTAAACTCGGTGTAGTATAATGTAATGAACTTACAGAGTATTGTAATGAATGAGAAGTTTTAGTATTCGATTTGGTAAGTGGTGCATGTATTGTAAGTGTGTAGTACTCGGATATTCCGGTCCATCAGACCGATGTTGTATGTAATAATAGTAGTAGCCTTGTTAGTCACGTGGGTGGCTAACGTCATTGTATCACCCCCTGTATGTATGTAAGTATCCGCTGCGTGAGTCCGGATTGTATAAGGAGATTGGACGGTAATGACAGTATTAGCGGTAGGGGTGTTACACCTAACACCTACTGAGTAGATCCTTGATACTTTGATATTGGGTTTATGACAAGGACGTCACTTTCTTTGAGTGGGGGAGTATGTAATACCCCCATCCCACACTGGGATATGAGTGGTTTATAATGATACATATGGGTTGACCTACAACAACAAGGCCTTCAACTTTTAGGCTCAAGTGAGGACAAAGGGCTTAGAGTGGCTAGTTTTCAAGCCCAAATGACTTGGGAGCTAAGTTGTTGGATAGTTTCCTATATGAGGTGTTATGGTATGATTCTCACTTGGGGTGTATTCTCGAGTTTGATTCTTGGAATGACCCATCAAACGAACTTTGAAGTAAGAAGACCAAAATGTGACTAAACCATGATTAGGCATAAATTTTTTACAGACTACTTATGATAAATTTCATTGTTTCCTTTTCACTTCATTCTTTAATCAGTGGTTTGAAGCAAGCAACCCCAGAGTGAGAATGTTGACAAATCAAATTAGCGTGTGTGTGTGGGGGGGGGGGGGGGGAGGAGGATTATTAGACACAAAATTTGTTAGGAAACTTCCTCCTAGTTGTAAGCCCACCAAGGTTGAAAATAAACTTAACCACGTTTAATTCATGGTGGAAAGTGGAAGCTTGTTATGGGAAATCTGATATATGGCCGTCCGTGTACAAAAACAAGGCTTTTTTTACGTACTACATGGTAAACCGAGCAAGGGTGAGATCAATGTAGCTCACAATAGTGTAGAGTTGAAGTTGTGGCACTGACTACTCGGGCACATGGGTGAGAAGGGATTAGAAATGCTCCCCCGTAAGCAGCTACTCCCTGATGTTAAAGGTGAAACTCTGAAGCCATGCACCAACTGCTTGGATGGTAAACAAAATAGAGTTGCTTTACACACTTTCTATAAGCTAAGCAGGAGAAGAAGTATACTAGAATTAGTGCACACTGGCGTATGCTCTAAGACCGAAAAATCTTTAGGTGGTGCATTATATTTCGCCACCTTCATTAATGACCACTCAAGGCAAGTTTAGACGTACCTGTAGAGATCTAAGGACCAGGTAGTTGAAACCTTTAAGGAGTTTCATGCCAAAGTGGAGCGTGAGATCGGTAAAAAGCCGAAGTGTGTTCGTAGTGACAACGAAGGAGATTATCGTGGCCCCGTTGACACATTTTGTAGAAGCCTAGGTATTAGGCTTGACAAGAGCCACCAAAGACTCCACAATTGAATGGTCTAACAAAGCATATGAACCGAACTATTGTTGAAAGGGTTCGATGCATGTTGTCACATGTCAAACTGCCCAAGTACTTCTAGGGTGAAACAATAAAGACGACATTAGACATCATCAATTGTTCACCATCAGTTCCATTGTCTGGAGAGATTCTTGAGGAGATATGGTATGAGAAGATGATCTGCTATAACCAATTCAAGGTGTTTGGGTGTCGAGCATTCATACATATAACACGAGATAAATGCTTAAAGTTGGATGCTAAGACCAAATAATGTATCTACCTTGGCTCACCAAAGGATGAGATGAGCTATCGGTTATGGGATCCCAAAGATAAGTATATTGTCAAAAGTAGAGATGTAGTCTTCTTTGAAGGTCAGACAATCAAGGATCAATAGCAACCAATGAAAGCCACTAGCAGCATTAGCCCTAACCAAGATAATCTTCTAGTAGTTCCTAGTCATGATCAAGGTGCACTAGAAGATGTCAGTACCAAAGATGATCATGAGACTCCATTAGTAGAACATGTTGTTGAGGAAAATGAGCCAACACAAACCCGTGAAGTACCTAGCGAGCATGGCCTTCGTGACAAGCCTTAGTTGAGGCAATCCACCAGGTAGAAACAACCTACCTCAAGATATACATTTAATGAGTATACTGCATTCATAGATGACCGAGATCCATAATATTTTGAGGAGGCCATTAATGTGAATTACACTGATTGGATGAAAGCCATGCAAGAGGATATTTAATCCTTACATAAGAATCAAATATAAGAGCTGGTGGAGTTACCCAAAGGCAAAAAAGCATAAAAGAACACATGGGTGCTTCACTTGAATATTGAAGAAAATGGTTCAAAACCAAGATATTGAACCAAGATATTAAGCTAGGCTCATGGTCTAAGGATTCATCCAAAAGAAAGGGATAGACTTTGAAGAGATATTCTTACTAGTGGTAAAAATTCATCCGTTTGAGTTGTACTCGGTTTAGCTGCTTGCTTAGATCTGGAGATTGAACGAATGGATGTAAAGACAACATTCCTTCATGGTGATCTAGAGGAAGATATATACATGGATCATCTAGAAGGATTTGAAGTCCCTGGGAAAGAACACTTTGTATGCAAGCTTAAGAAGAACTTTTATGGCTTGAAACAAGCACTGAGGAAATGGTACCGAAAGTTTGAGTCTTTCATGACCAAACATAGTTTCAAGAAGACAGTCACCGATCACTATGTGTTCATGAAGAAATACGAAACTGGTGACTTCATCATTCTACTTCTTTATGTAGATGATATGGTCATGATTGGTCAGGATGCAACCATAATTGCAGCCCTAAAGAAGGCGCTCAGTGGATCCTTTGCTATGAAAGATTTGGGACCAACAAAGAAAATCTTAGGCATGAAAAAGACCGGGTATCATAAATAGTGAGAGTGAGGGCCTTTGTTATCAATTCGAAAAAGATTATTTGGTAATCCCATTTTTTTCAGTGGAAGCTTTGAATCGGTGCTTTTGATCCTGAGGTTTTTACTTTTTATATTAAGAGGTTTTCCTTGTAAAATATCGTGTCTCATCTTTGTCAATTTTTAGCCAGCTTTATTATTTTTCTGTCTTCATCTCGCACCACATGTTTCCCAACAAAATTTGACCTGATTATCTATGGCAATTTTCTTGTTGTTTCCCTTTCACTTCATTCTATATCAAACACACAATTCAAATTCATCAACAAATTCAGTGACTCAGAGGACTAGAAATGTCATTAGTGAATCTTCAAATATGGTTAAATTAAGATTTTGTGCCAAAAGACAGAAGAAAGATGGGACAGGTAATACATAAAAAAGGGAAGTTTCATGAATGTCACTATATTTTTGGAAAAATCATGAAATGCCACTATATTTTATTTGGCTAATTCATGAGATGCCACCAAAAAAAGAAAATAAAAAAATGTCACTACATTTTTGTTAAAGTTCATGAAGTACCACTCCACGCTGACCAACGTTAACTTTTTGTTAAATGGTAAAAAAAGACTGTTTGCCCCCAAACGATTGGGTTATTATTTAATGGTTACATTTTGACTTCAACAACTACTTTTCACAAATTAATGTAATGTCATTTTGGCGAAGTTCATGAAATGCACCTGTTACAAAAAAATGACTATTTTTTGGCCTATAAGGGTTAGTTGTGCATTCAGATCCCTTTTTGTGCTATAAAAACTCATTATCAGCCTATAACTTGACCATTTCTAAGCTCTACTCACCATAACACATTAGCCATATATTCCCCTACTTACACAACCACAATTGATGAAAAATTTCAAACAATACATTGCAAGTGTAAAGTTCCTGCTGCTCTTAATATCTCACGCGTAACCCGAAATCTGCGGGATGAACTTACTACAATTGCTGAAGTTGTGGATTATTCTTCCAATGGTGGACACCAGTTATGGTAGATCGACATGTTTGGTCCAGTGTATTGACTCTCTTGTGTTATAGTTTAGTAACTTGGATAGTATGAGTGGAATGAAGATGATAAAAGAGCTAATATTCCAAGAACAGCAACCAGAAGCTCACCTAGCAAGCTTCCTTAATTTGGAACTACAACCACACATAGGAAGCAAGGAGAAAATAAGGAGGAAACACAGAGGGATGATGATAGAAGACTGGATTATTTCGTTGTATTTCATTTATGTGATTGTACAAGTATTAATACTTTTTTAACAATTTGTTAAACTGAATACAACTTGCACTGTAATTGAATACAATTAGCAAAGTAACAGAATGTACATTGAGATACAATTTGTACATGTCAGCATCTTTGTTATGTTTGTTATAGTTTATTTCCTACAACAGATCTCTCTGCTTCTGAGAACCTCTTCCTCAAGGTTAAAATCTTGGAAACTTTCAGATTAAATCATGAAAGAATTCCCACATTGCTTCTTCCTTTGATAGATTTGACCACCTAACCAGGACTTGTGTAGCTGCTTTACCTTGCCAATTCTTCATTTTCCTTTCTAAAATACATTCTGGTTCATGAGTTAAAACATCAGAGGTTGA
Organism: Limonium bicolor; assembly: GCA_023374045.1. NCBI lineage: Eukaryota > Viridiplantae > Streptophyta > Magnoliopsida > Caryophyllales > Plumbaginaceae > Limonium > Limonium bicolor. The sequence continues at coordinate 163,172,478 of CM041778.1, read as the reverse complement.
AGATGGTAACTGAGTAGTATGTGGCATTGCTAATCTAATGTTTTAAGTGGGAAACATGAAAAGATGGGTGAATAGAAGAAGAGGCAGGCAAGTCCAACTTATATACTCTAATGCCACATTTATGGACCAAAATATCCCGGTGCAAGCTTTTGGTTAGGGCGAACAACCACATACTGTTGGAGGTATGGTTTCAGTTTGACATAAATCATATCTCCAATCTTGAAAAATCTTTCTGATCTATGTATGCTAGCTTGTTGTTCCATGTAGTGCTGAGCTCTCGGTAAATGAAACTTTAAAACTTGTATCATGTTTTCTCTATCTTGCAAACACCTTGCCACTACTGCCACTTTTGATTCACCCGGAAGATAAGGTAGGTGTTGAGGAGGAGTTTGGCCATAAACTGCTTTGAAAGGGGTCGTCTGTATAATAGAGTGAAATGAAGTGTTATACCAAAATTCTGCCAGTGGAAGGTATTTGCTCCAAAGATGTGACCTGTCACTGCACATGCACCTTAGATAAGTTTCTAGACATCTATTAACTACCTCAGTTTGCCCATCATTTTGTGGGTGGTAGGCTGTAGAGAAATTCAAATCTACTCCTTGATTATAGAAAAATTCCCATCAGATCTCGCTCAAGAAGACAATGTCTCTGTCGCTAGTGATGAATCTGGGAATCCATGTAACTTAAAGACATTTTCTAAGTGTGCTTAAGCAACATATGATGCAGTGTAAAGATGTTTATGGGCAAGAAAATGGGCTGCATTACTCATCCTATATACCACCACTAGGATAACCGATTTTCCAAATGAAAGGGGTAATGAATCTATTGAATCCATTGAAATATCTTGCCAAACCTCATCCGGAATTCGTAAGGGTTGCAAAAGTCCTAGGTATGCAGATGAATCATACTTACACTGTAATACCCCAAAGTTTTAAACTATGATTAGGGCCTTACTTAATTGTAAACCCCGGGAAAACCTAATTTATAAGGGTGGAGAAGGTTCTAATTAGTTGGTAGTGCATGGTGAACATTAGAAACCCTAGTTTCCTGAAAATCACTCGGTAAACCTTAGTTTCTCAGGATTCCTGAAATTCCCGAAAATTACTAAATTCCTCTGGAACTGAGAGTGGTTATCAACCTTAGGAAGTGTGTTAGAGACTTTTTAGAGTGTTTTGAGGTAAGAAATAATCATACCTTTCTTTCTTTAATATAAGACAATATAGTTACATTTTTCAGTATGTAGTGATTCTGGGTAAACGAGGCTTCGGAAGAGCTCAGAAATGACCCAAGGAAATTCATGAAACTTGATAACCCATACTAGTATTAACATACCTACATATCTAGACTTAATACCCATGGAAAGCTCAAGCCAAAAAAGGCCTATGGTGGTGGCCGAAAATATCACAAAGGAAGGGGGAGAAAATATATAGGTTACTATTCATAACCTCCTTACTATTCATAACCTCCTTACTATTTGCCATTGATTAAAAAGGAAACTTGCTCCCTCCTTATCCTAATGAAGGCGGTTACATATCAATGGATGGGAATAATTTCGGACACTTGTCACAAATCAAAGGCTTAGGAGAATTCTAGAAGTAATCATTACAAGTTTAAAGATAAGGATGAAAACTAGTATAAATAAGGGGGGTAAAATCGGCCATGGGGGAAGAGCAAGGTGGCCATTCCTCTTCACTTATCCTATCACTCTCAAGCTAGGAAACACCATTGGAGCTTAGGCAACAACACTCTTCCATTAGAAATACAAATTTAAGGTAGTAACTTAGCTAAAATCAAGGAAAAAGGCAAGTTCAAGGAGAGGAAGCCATACTCCAAGGTGGGCGACTTTGTTAGAGGATATTTTGGGTTCAATCATCATCTAATAATGGTATAAGAACACCAAAATGGCTAGGAGAGGACAGGTAACATCTATGCACATCAATTTATCCTTTAAAGCTTATTTTCTTTCTTAAAGCTCTTTACTTGGTTACCTACGAATCCCTTCTCTTCTTTTCTTAAACTTTTAACAGTAAACTTAGGATGAAGACTTCGTGAATATCCTAGAAAATAAAGGCGGAATAAGCTTGGGAAGTAGGAAAACCCTAAGGAACTTTGAAAATGAGGAAAAATGAGCTTTAAGCTTTAGGGACTTGTTAGGTGGGTTACCGACATGATTTTGAGCTGAAATTTTGAGGGTTGTGTTGGATAGTGAACATGAGAATGTGGTCAAAAAATCAAGTTACAAGGAGTTATTTAAGTCAGTTAGAAATTGTGAGGAAGCTAGAAATGAGAAAATGTGCCTTAAGCATTTTGGAGTGGTTAAATGAGTTCCCGAACTTATTTTGAGTTGAAATTTTAGGAGGTACTTTTGTTATAAAGTTGGGGATGTGGTTAAAAATTTAGGTCGAAACTCCTTTGGGAAGATACCTAAGTTGATAAGAAGTGATTTTGGTCAAAAGTGAGTTTTTAAGCTTTCTAAGGTGGTTTCTTGGAAATTGATTGATTCTATGATTTAGTGAAGCTTAAATGGTCTTATTATGATGTTATCAAGGTGACTTAACAAGTGTGTGAGCTTGAAATGTGAATTGCTACTTGTATTACTTGTGTTTAAACTTGTTTGTGATATTTTACTCATGGTTCTGCAAGTATGTTTAAGGATGATCTCTTATGGTGGTCGTGGCAAGTATTGTGTGATGTTAATAATATGGTTATCATAAGGTTATGCCTCTTGTGAGAGCCTTTCAAGGCCAAGCCGAAATTCAGGCAACAATATAAGCTACTGCTAATGAATCGGAGCTACCACTATGATCTACTCCTATTGGGCAGAAGACATCAATAGGGGGTGTGCACACTTAAGGACATAGGGTGGGTGGTGGTGGTGGACTTCATTTGGAAATTTCTTGTGTATGATATTATTTATCTCTTGGTGGTTTTTGGTACAGGTAAATGGTGTGTGATTCTTTTCTGAACTACTATGATTGTTATTATTACTTGCAAGCAAAGGTTTTAAAGAGAAAATGAGTTTTACGGGGTGTGGTAGTGTTACTCAGTTGTTACTGATTTTATTTGTTTGCATTCTCTTGTGTGTATATGAATTCTGTGAGTACATGGTAACTGGGACGGTCATCTCTTTTGCACTGAGGATGAGACCACCGACACCTTCTACATATTTATGCTTGTCACCTATCGTAGATATGTTCAGCCTGGGGTCACTGAAATAGTGTTCGAGGAATGGAATAAGAAGATTCAGGGATTCAGGGACCTGGAGAACGGCACCGAGCATTCCATTACTCATGATGTTACCACTATTTATGAGTATATGGAAGTGGTCCCTTGTTAGATGCTAGATATGTAGTGGTCTTTTGATACCCCTTTACATTTAGGTGTAAAATAGGAGTAGGAGCTAACTTGGCAGTTGGCTGCGAAGGGGGTCATTTTGGTACTAAGGTGTAAGTGACGAGTTGGTTGTGTCACTCTTTTGGTAATAGAATAGCGATGTAAGATAAGCTAACGTAGGGGTGGTAGTGGTATATAGCCTTACTCTTGCTAGTACTTAGTAAGTGTGACGGTAACCCCCGGTGGTAGAAGTAAGAAACCTTTGTAAAAAGCTGATGCATGTATAATATAAGCTGATGTTTATGTTGTTATTTCGGTTATGGCATGTCTCAAGTAAAAAAAAAGGCTAAGTATAGTGGTGGTGAACCGGGGCATTACATACACCTCTAACACTGATCACAAGCTTGAATAAAAGCTTGAATCTCCTTACTCATCCTTTTCCGGTAGAACAATGCCTTGACTTTCTGGTGGGTTGCATCTCTTCCAAAATGACCTCCCACACCGGAAGAATGTAACCACTATAAGATAGTTTCCCTAAGGTGACCAATGTTAGGGATAACTAGTTTACCCTTTCTTTTGAGCAGATCAGCATTCCACGTAAAATGCTTATGGTTGTTTCTATCTCTTTTGATATCTGCTATTATAGTAGTAGTATGTGGATCTAGTTGATATGCAGCTTGAATCTGTTGTTATTTAGTAACTTGGATAGTATGTGGGGAATGAAGATGATAGGAAGAACTAATATTCCAAGAAAAACAACTCAGAAGCTCACCTTGCAAGCTTCCTTCATTTGGAACTACAACCACACTTAGGAAGCAAGGGGAAAAGAAGGAAACATAGAGGGATGATGCTAGAAGAATGGATTATTTCGTTGTATTACATTTTGGTGATTGTACAAGTATTAATTGTTGTTTAACAATTTGTTGAACTGAATACAACTTGCACTGTAACTAAATACAACTAACAATGTAACACAATGTAAATTGAGATACAATTTGTACATGTCAACATTTTTGTTACATTTGTTATAGTTCATTTCATACAACACTTTGAGACAAACAAAAACAAATAGTGAACAAGAGAACTACAAATTATTAAAGTTCGTATAGCAATGCTAAATTCATCAGAAAAACTAACATTATCACTTCAATAGAAAACTTTACATTAAGAAAATTTCACTGGTTATAAATCCAAGAAAACTCGATTGACCAATATGATCACTCCAACTTGGCAAATATCACTGGTTGATAGAAGCTAGGGTTTCAAAGTAACAATAGAAGCGTTGAATTATCTTAATCGATTACGAAATTTTCACTTCACCTGAAGTTTAATCTCTACAAATATCTTAATATATCTTCAGTTGGGAAGAGAGAAAATCACAGAAGATGCACTATTACTTTAGAACCGAATGCTGAACTCATATGTGCAGTCAAGTTTACAATACACACAATCTAAATTTTAAATATTATGTTCTTATTCTTACTTACTAGTTCAAATATACAGGAAATTACACAACCAAACGGGGCCATAAATTCTTAATATATTTCTTAGTTAATATTATAGTTTTTAAAAAGATTTGGTGAAGATATGGTCAAAACTAGAACAGAATAAGAAAAAACAATAAAAATACCAAAAATAAGGACGGCCCTACACAACCGAATGGGCCTTATTTGTTCTTTCCGAATTCAAAATATATTTTCTTACATAATTTATATTTTTTAATAATATTTATGTTGATCTATGGAAAAAATGGAACAAAATAAGAAAAAAACAGTAAAAAATGCTAGAAATCAGGACGACCTTACACATCCAAACGGGACCTTTTTTTCATTCCGAATTCTCAATATTTCTTACTTAATTAAATTTTAAAACAGATTTTTGGGGAAATATGGTAACAAAAAATGAAACAGAATAAGAAAAAAACAATCAAAGCGTCAAAAATTAGAACGACGCGCACGGGGGGTGGGTGCGTGTGTGTGACACACGTGGGTGCGTGTCGGGCATGCACGAGCGAGGGTGCGCGTGTGACGCACACGGGTGCACGTCTGGCGTGCACTGGCATGGGTGCACGTCTAACCTGCATAGGCATGGGTGCGCGTCTGACCCGCATAGGCACGGGTGCATGTCTAATGCGCATAGGCGCGGGTGCACGTGTGACACTCGAAGGATTGGGTGAATGGGAGATGCACACGTGATGGAGACACAAGGCACACGGACGACGCAGGGTCCATGGGGTGCGCGGTGACATAATCGCGCCTGGTGCACGCGGTGACGCAAGCCGAGGCAAACTAATCAAAACGGTTTATACCACTTTTGACTAATTTAGACCCTGTTGGACTTGTTTTGACAGATTTTGACTTTATTAGACCGGTTTGACTTATGTTGACGGTTTTAATGAGTTTTGACTAGCACTCATCATTTTTAACTTGGTGTTGACAAATTTTGATCGGATTTTCTTATTTTGTTCTATTTTCTTACCTTATTTCAACACAAATCTAGTTAAAAACTATAGAAATGATAAAAATACCTCACAATGATTCTTTCGCACGCCCTCGTTTGTATAATATTCATCTAGGATTTCTAAAGATGCCCCAACAATGTTATCTTCATTATTTCTAGAGTATATAAGGGGTTGTATTATAAGTTTTGAGTGCATATTAAATGTTTGAATGTTATCTTTATTATTCCTACTTGCGGTGTCCAGATCTGGTGTGGATCTTGGTGTTGCATATCGGTTTTAGGCGGCTTTGGAACCGAGTTTGAGCTCCTGGACCTCTTGCATGTTGGCCTTTTTTATACTTTTATCGATTTTAGCAATAAATCCTGATCTAATTATAGATCTAGGATGTTTTATTGTTGGGCTATGGGTTTTAAGCACCTTATCTTGTTACACTATCAAGAACTTATCCACTTTACTTTAGTCTTAGGAGGTGTTGATTTCAAAGAGTGTGTTCGGCACATTAAGCTCTTCCCTTGTTTAGTCAGCTTGGATTGCATCATTAGATGTTCTTAAGCTCGGATTATTAGCTTAGCGAAAGTAGTTCTTGTATACTGATTAATTTCCGGGCTTCTTTTAGGTCGTCTTTGTACTTCTAGTTTCTTTAAGGGAAATCAGATATTATTTAAAAAAAATCAAAAAGAGAAAGCATAAATTTGCAACGACCTAATAAGCTATACACTACATATACTAGTAGCACCACCACTTCCAGAAAGCTTTTACAATAGAAAATAAAACACATACTATGATTCTGAATGTTTTGGACAAAAATGACTGATCGACGAGCATGGCGGTGGTCAGATCGGTGTTCTAGATGGATACCCTGAAGCTGCGGAGATTCACTGGGCCCATCACTTTCAACTTATTGTGTTAGTTCAATATCAATTCTGTGTCGAATATAGTGAGACACCAAATGAATAGAAACTATTATATTAGGTTTTGTAAACATTACAATCCTAGTGTACACTATATATAAGGGTAGGTTGGGATTCTATAGAACATTTTAGACTTTGACTATAATCTATTGGTCTTATGGGCCTATGCTCTATTATACCCCGCAATTTGAATGTCATTAAAAATGAATTTCAGATTAGAAGATTACAATTATTAAAAGAAAGATAAACTAAATTTATTAGAATCGTCTAGTCAAACTATTTGTAGGATTAGACCTGGCAATTTTGACCCAACCCGAAACCCAACCCGAACCCAACCCATAATTTTACGGGTTAGGGTCTTAATTATTGACCCATCAATTTTTTGGGTTGGGTTAGGGTAATAAGCGAATTTTATGGGTTGGGTTAGGGTAGAGATCTTAACCCATGACCCAACCCGAAACCCGAAAATATATTTGTTAGTAATAAAAAATAAAAATATTAATTCACATATATATATATTATTTTTAGATCAAACTATACCTTAGCTTTAAGCCCAAGTGCAGTTAGGTTTTCCCACCTTTAATAATATCATATAATATTAACTAAACAAACGGCCCAACCAGCTGCATATCAAACAAAGGGCACAACCATACTTTAACATAATGTTGAAAACCAAAATGCTCTCATCTTGCATACTCACATCCATTTTTCTTCTCTACGTCGTTGTTTATGTCTATGTCGCTCTTCAACTCTGCCCAATGTTTGTTTTTCTTATTCTCACTGTCGTAGTTGTTCTTAAGAACATAGATATGTTCAGATAATCTAGAAGAGTGAACAAAAGTAGGTGATATGTATTTTTTGTAAGTAGAATCTTGATTATAGACCTCTTAGTGAATTCTGAAGCTAACAATGCGGATAACGTGCTGCATAAAAGTTCCTCAACTATTGGTAACGATTAAGTGATTGTGATTGTACTTTTCTCATGCATGACCACTCAGTTTAAATAGGTGTATTATTTTAAAACTATCAGTCATAGTTTGAGGCTTTGAGCTCTCAGTTTATAAATTATTTCTAACTTTAAAAGATTTGTCTTTAGTATATTTCTCTAATGCATAATGAAGATTTTCATTTTCGTTCCTCTTTTTATTAAGGGCACTAGGAACATGTGCATATCTAGATAGGATTCCTCCCCAACAGTGGTAGACCTTTAGGCTTAGATTGATAAATATAAACTTATGGAAAACAAGTACGTTTATTCTATTCATGGGAAATTGGTGTAGTACTTTTACATTCTTTGCATAACATGGAACTCGTTTAAAGTTTGGTCGATCAAGCAAGATTACTTCTCTCCCTTTTATTTCATCCTAATTAGTGTGCCAGCTAGCATTGGATGTTTTTGGATTTTTTTTTATTAATTTCTACTCCTAATCCATCTAAATTATTGTATGCTTGAAAAAATAGGTTGGGTGGGTTGGGTTAGGGTTGAAGGATTTTAAACGGGTTGGGTTAGGGTCATGATTTCCTGACCCATCCATTTTTGGGTTGGGTTGGGGTTTAAATGGGTTGGGTTAGGGTTGATATCAACCCAACCCAGCGACCCAAATCGCCAGGTCTATGTAGGATGATGGATGTTCTTCTTGATCACTGTTCTCGGTTGTCGGATTTTTAATTCTCGGTTGCCGGAATCTTCTCGGTCGCCAACTTTCTTCCCACAGCCAACATATATTCGACCAGAGATATTTCCCAACCAAAAACAAAATACCACTACTAACATAAAGAACCGACACAATAGCCGGATAAAAAGAAAAAAATAAGTACTAAGAAGCAACCAAACTCATCTCCTTTCCCTCTGGATTCGTATTTCTTATAGGACTCGTCGGGATTCATTCATCAATAGCTGCTACCAGAACTCTTATCACCGGAATACCTAGCGCCCAACTCACCCACCAAATCTCACACCTCCTTATCAACTGGAACAACCGACCCTTACTTTTCAACCTGTTCTCTTTTTCATCTCCTTCAAGTCCACAACTTGCCTCATCTTCCCAACCGCCTTGATATACACCACTTCTCCACCTTCCATGTCATTTTCCTCTTACCATTTGTGACCAACTGACACTACCCCAACGATGTGGCGCTCCATTATTCCCGAGTGGTAGAAGAAGTAAATATCTTTGATTTTCATCGACTTCATATTCTTCTGTGCCTACTAGTTCTTCATTGGCGAGAATTCTCGTTACCATACATAGAGACGGAGGAGATACTTGCAGGTTGGAGATCAATACAGCAGCTTCCAACAAGCGACTGGCCTGCAATTGGAGTAAGATCCACTTTCAACCCATAGTCTGCAGCTGCTCTTACTTTGATATTTGTCCCTTTCAGTAGCGTTTTTACACTATGTCCTTTGTTCTTTGTATTCTCCCTAAATTGTTCTTAAGCGGGAAAGACATTCATACCTCAGTACTGCTATGTAAGCTGGACAATCAGTCAATTATCAAAAAAAAAGACAGGAGGACCATACATAGAGAGGGAGGAAAGAGGGGATTAGATTAGTGATCGATTGAGAGGGTAAACAATAGAGGCGGAGGAGGACAATTCAGGTTGCTGATTTGAAAGAAGTTCATTTCTGGGAGATGGGTGATTGCGATGAGAAGCTGAAAGCTCAGCGGCGGCTAGCAGCTAAGGTTGATTTTTTTTAGGTAGGATTGAGAGAAAATTTCAAGCGTTAGCCTTTTTTTTAGCTCCGATACCATAGTGAGACACCAAATAAATAGAAAAGATTATATTAGGTTGTCTAAATATTACAATCCGAGCATACTATATATATAAGGGTAGATTGGGATTATAGAGAACATTCCATTCTTTTGTACCGGGTTTATTTGATCAGCTAGTTTATTGTCTCTATATGTCACATACATCAATTGTCATATCAACTATTTTTCTACTCTACTTTTTCTAACTTTCAGCTGACAACTGACATCAGCTAGATTATCAGCCATACAAAAGAATGGGGCCCTATTTGGAGTATAATGTATGGGCCTTATGGGCGTATGCTCTGTTAACAAGCAGCTTTGTGGGTTACATCGGAAACATCTAGCTCTCTACCGTCACTATCTCTGTATCTGTTATTGCTACCTTCTCTTTCGGTTTCATTGATTTCTCCATGCTTAGGGTTGCTTCATGTCCCTCTCTTGGCGGGGGTATAGAATTCTATTCCACCTTTGCTCTCTGTTCCACCTTCGGTGTTGGTGGACTCTGCATGTTATTTTGGGTACTCGAATATGGGCTTCTGGTGCACTAAGCCAGTAAGCTTGATTCCCTTATCGCACTAGTTTTTGGTCGTCTCTACTCTTCCCGGTTGTTGCTCTTATGCCGACTTGGTAGGATCAAGTTTTGCAAACGATTTCAATAAATCGCTGCATGCGATTAAGGCTTGCTGTGCAAGCTTGCATGTGGGTAAGAGGTGCAGAGTGATATAGCCGAGCAGAATTCCCAGGATTTGTAGGGGAAGTTTCTTCTCTTCTTACATGAATCTTTTTGCGGATACAAAGAAGCAGCTAATGAACATTTGTGAAGATGGATTTGTGGGCTCAACGATGGTGTATGCCACTGGAAGCAAGGGTATGCAGCAGCTGGGTATGAAGTCAGCTTCGGGAAAGAATTAGAGTCGCCAAGGGGAAAGAGGTTTTTTTTATCACTAATTGCGTGAGAGGGAATACTGCTCATGCAATTAGGTCATTTTGGATTGTGTCATGTTTAAAGTTGGTCTTAATCCTATTCGCTATGGCTATCACTCGCTTGGGTTATCTCATTAGTGGTTTTGGTGTAATTTTCTCTATTGTTGTTCTAGTTTCAAGTATACTTGGGTAGTTGGAGGTGTTACTTCTTAAGATGTTGATCCTCACAAGGGCATAGGGAATTGGTTGCTCATAGCACTTAGATTTGTGGGGTTTGGTTTTGCTTTGGGTTTGTAAGCGTGTTGAAGATGTCAACCTCCATCTCCTATGTACTTCCTAGGACTTCATTTTATGTGCTAGGTATACTAGTTTAAAGTTGCAATCTTTTCATTTCTATATGTTAGGCCTGTGGATTTTTGAGGAAAAAAATACATCCAACGGTAATGGTTGTTCCAAAGGTGAAAAAAGTAGGATTTTACAAAATAAATAGAATTACGTCTACATTCCATTATGTAGAAACGTTGACTTCTCCTATTGATTGTACCTTCCCAGTAGTAGTAGTCCCACTCATCTCCAAGTTGATTACATTATATATATATGCGTCGACACACAGACACACTAACATACTACTCACATGAGATGATGATTGGTCTTATACCTTCCCCTCCATTCCATTCATCTCCTTTTGAGATTATTAATTCCTCCCTCATGTTCTCACTAAATCTTGAGTTTATGCAACTGTGCGACTGCTAGTGGCTCCTGGTTTGTATACATAAAATTATATTAGACGGGTGGGAAGTATTTGTTGAGATTAAACGGAAGTGCGTAGAATTCATCACTTCTCGGATCAGTCCCGTAAGATCTATACTTGTTCCACCAGTGTCTCCCACTATCTCGCAGGGTGGAGCTATGATGCCTCTTCAGAGTTAGATCCAGAATCACGGCGACGATGATGGCAACAGTAGCAGGGGAAGTGAAGATCACTTGGAGTATGCTATTGAACTGTAAAACGTCCATTAATTTAATTCATTTGAAAACACACACAGACATAAAAGAAATTTCGATTACACAAGATTCAGGATATGTAAAATATTATATGTATATTACCGCGTATGAACCGGTGTGAACGGGACCGTAACCGGTGATCAGAAGGAATTCGTTGAAATATTGTGGGATTGATAGTCCAAGGAATAGTGAAAAACCCATGATAAATTTGTTCCTGAAACTGTTGAGGTTACAGAACTGGAGGAGCCCAATCCCAGCAGATGCTGCATAATCAATTAAACCAATTAAGTAGTACCATACTGCAAAATATAGAATAGTACTGTAGTAGAAAAGTCATCTCAAAGCACGACACTTACCCACATAAGCGAAGAGAACACAGTAAGCAGCAGCAAAAATAGGTAATGGTATTGAAGCCAAGACAGCACCAAATTTTCCTGGTAACAGCCCATGTATGTATAAATGAAAATCGAATTTATTGGCACAGATGAGTTGGGTTAACTATATTTTCAATGCAAAGTATAGTACTTATAAAAA